>CM066982.1:6985000-7016903 GCA_033977485.1 Hydrangea macrophylla | reverse complement strand
TAATACCAAGAACTTTGGGAAGGAGCCTTAACAACCCAAAAACTTTTGTCTTTTAATAGATAAGTTTTAACCCAATCCACCCATAAAGAGTTTGGCCCATAAGAGAAAAGAGACCAGATATGCTTTAAATTCAAGGTTTTATTAAGTTGTACAAGGCTTTTCAAACCCAAGCCCCCTTCCTTCTTAGGGCGGCAAATAAGGTCCCAAGCAACTTTGGCCCCATGAGCCTTCTCAATGCCACTAGACCAAAGAAATCTTCTCATAAGTTTTTCAATCTCTTTTAAAATACTTTTAGGTAGGATAAACATACCAGACCAGTAGTTTTGAATACCTGTAAGAACAGAATGAATTAATTGGACTCGTCCAGCGTAAGAAAGGCATTTAGAAGTCCAAGATGTAATCCTAGAGCTAATTTTATTGACAAGATCTTGACAGTCTCCCTTCTTTAGTCTAGATGTTATAAGAGAAACTCCTAGGTACTTAAGAGAGATTCGATGGTAAATTGGAATATATGGCACATGGAATTAACAGTATTATCATCGATGCCAGAAGTAAATAAACAACTCTTAATAGTATTAGCAAGCAAACTAGTAAGATCATAAAAATGAGTAAGTGTGTTTTTCATAAGTTGAATAGAAACTTTATCCCTATGAAACACTAACAGAAGGTCATCCTTAAAGCAGAGATGGGATATTTTTCAGCTTATCACACTTCCAATGTACTTAAAGTGAGATGATTCTGTAATATAGTGTTTTATTAGTTGGCTTAATGTGTCCATCACGAGGACAAAAAGGTAGGGGGATAGAGGGTCACCCTGTCTAAGACCTTTAGCACCATTGAAACAGCCTATGGACTCCCCATTAAAATTGATGGAATATTTAGGGCTAGTGACACTTTTTTTAATCCAGAGTTGCATTTTTTTTTTTTTTTTTGGGGGGGGGGGGGGGGGGGGGGGGGGGGGGGGGGGGGGGGAAGCCTAATATGTCAATTAAGTCCAATAGAAACCTCCAACTAACACTATCATAGGCTTTCATAAGATCAACCTTACCAGCTGCACGGGGTTGACCTGAGGGCTTATGATAGTCTCTCAAAAGGTCCGAGCTAACAGAATATTATCACTTATCTTGCGACCCTTGATAAAGGTAGATTGGGTATTGTCCACAAGATTTGGAAGGATAAGTTGGAGTGTTTTAGCAATTATTTTAGAAATACATTTGTAAATGGTGTTGCAACATGAAATAGGACGAAAATCATCCATTTTAGAAGGATTTGGAATTTTAGGAATAAGGGCAATAATGGTAGCATTGGACTCGCCCAAAAGTTCACCGTGTATAATTTTTTTTTTTAATAGCTTGAATAACAAGGGCACTGGTAATAGTACAAGTTTCTTTTTTTAAAAAATGAGCATTGTAACCATCAGGACCCGGAGCTTTATTACTATGGATGCTAAACATAGCCTCTTTGATCTCGATATTACTAGGAATATTATCCATGCTAGAAAAATCTTCAGTGGGGATCCTTTTATGGATAATATTCCTTAGCACATTATAACTAGGGTAATTGTAGCAACAGGGGGTACCAAGCATAGTTTTAAAATATCTAATGGCTTCCTGTTGTGCTTCAACTTCACTACTAGTCTGTTCCCCATTAGGAAGGACGAGCGACACAATCCGTTTTCTATTTCTATGATTTTTGACGGATTGGTGGAAGAAAGTAGTGTTCCTATCACCCGCTTCAAGCCATTGGACTCTAGATTTTTGTCGCATAACTTCCTCTTCCACACTTATAGCTTCTAAGAAAACACCCATGAGGTGACGTTCTTGAGCTTTTAAGGGAAAAGTCATGCGGGTGATCATCTAAAATTCTTTGACATTGCATAAGGTTTTCTCTAGATCATCAGCATGTAACTTTTCTCTACCTATAGAATCTTTAGAAATTTTTTTAAGTTCAGTTTTGAGATTCTTAAGTTTCTTACATAATTGGAATTGGTAGTTACCTTCTACAACATTGGCCCAAGAGGTTTTAACCAGGTCATCAAAATAATCCAATGAGGTCCAATAATTATAAAATTTAAAAGTGTGGCCTTTCTTTCTACTAAGAGTATCCATTTTCACAAGAATAGGAGAATGATCAGAAATACCAGAGGGGAGAAATTGAGCATAGGCTGAGGGGTATTGCCCTAACCAATCTTTATTTACGAGAGCTATGTCCAGGTTTTCGTTGTACCTGCTAGTGCTCCAAGTGAAATAAATCCCTGTGAACCAAAGATCTACAAGGCAAGATGCATTCACACACGCATTAAATGTTGGGTTTGTGCCCTCAAACCATTACTTTATGTATGAGACATAGACATTTTAATATATGGATATCACCTTTACATTTCATTATGTATGTTCTTTCATGAGATGATTGTTAATTCGTAAGTATCATAGTAGGTAATTCGTGTGTGTATGAGATACATACAAGTGAGATACGAATTACTATTCTTTGATACTTTAGAACTTTTCACAGTGGATGATGAGACTGGAGATCTCATCAGGTATACACTGTAGCATGATTAACTACCATTGGATGGAGTGATTAATCTCAATCACTACAGTATAACTCTTAGTTAATATGCTAGTGCTTATAGTGCATTGACGGACCTAAGCTTTCCTATTGATGCTTAAGACTGTCAACAGTCAATAGGAACTCATAACTTGTATAAGGTACGTGTTCTCAATCTTGAGACGACTGTGAACACAAACTGTGGATATGGCTGCTTTGACTTACCAATCAGTGAGGTCTATAGAAGATCAACACCTGGGTATCTTGGGTATGTCATGTTCATAGGGTTGTGAACATATATTGTCAAGATAGAATATACCCTCTGATTCAGAGTAAGCATTCCCTTGAGGATGTCACCAAGTTGATAACTGAGAACTGTAGTCTTGTTGATAAATAGTTATCAACATGTTTGGTAATCATGAGAGGTGAATGGGACTCAAGGAATACAAGAAGTAATCATGATTCAGGTTGACAGTAACAGTTATCTGACTACCTGAATATGATTACGAATGCTGACGGTAAAGGGGCATTAGTACACCATACAGGTCTAGTTATCGCTTCGGATATGTTCTTTTACGTTGGAGTTCAGTTATCGTTTTATAGTGGAGTAAACGTTAACTAACCAGTTGGTTGATTTGCTGATCAAAGAGTTTGATCATGGGAATTAACAACTAGTCTGAGCCAACAATAAAAAGCCTAGGAGGTCCCACTCTTAGCTCCGCTAGGATGCTTGGAAAGGCACATGAGGATCTTGTCAAGGCAGGTTCGATCAATCGAATATGTCTCGATCGATTGAAGTCATGGAATTTTCGATCGCTTGAACGTGTCTCGATCAATCGAAAGGTCGATCGATGGAAACAACTTCGATCGCTCAAAGGTTAGGTCAGTTCTGGGAATCTATAAAAAAGGGCAGCTACGTACAGAATGTTTATAATCGTCATTTTTATACGTAGAAGCTACAGAAACTATTTAGGTTTCCCTAAACCTTCCCTATCCTCTCTGTTAGGGTTCCTACCAAACCTAGCCTCTCTGGGAGCATCCTCCGGAGCCATAAGAGTGAAGACCATCTAGTGGAGGCTGCTGGAAGTCAAAGATTTTAGAATTGGGTTCAAGACCGTTAGGTATAATTCTTGTCTCCCTCTTGTTAGTATGCATCTATAGAATTAATGGGTAGTAGATTCGGGCAAACCAATAAGTTTTTGAAACTTATTTTTCCGCTACGCGTTTAAAATTACATTTTAAACCTAATTTTCCTTCAATTGGTATCAGAGCCACGCTTGTTTGGATCTATAGATGCATTTTTGGAACACTACTTTTGATTTACATGCTGATTTTAGGACTATTTTTCAAAACTGCATCGTCACGGATCTGTTTCTGTAGTGTTTTCGTAGTAGAATACAACTGTGATTGCATTGGATGCATAGTGAGTTCGATTGATCAATCGAAACTTGTCTGTTCTCAAGCGATCGAAATAGGTTCGATTGACCGGACATTATTTCTGTTTGATCGATCGAATGGTGTTCGATCGATCGAGATTGATTCTCTGTCTAGGTGTTCTATTCACAATTTAAAAGCTTTTAAAATAAATAATTTAATTTTAAATTATTCTGTAAATATTTTCAAATCATTTTGTGAAACTGAAAAGTTCAATCGATTGAACTAAGTTCAATCATATACACTCTCGAGATAAAAGTTGTAGTAAAAAAATATGTCTAGAGAGAGAAGCTCCCTCCTCTCTCTAGAATTTGGGTAGTTTTTTTGTTCTTCATCCTCCTCTTTCTCTCTCTCTCTCTCTCTCTCTCTCTCTCTCTCTCTCTCCCAATCTTCCCATCCCTCTTCTGTATCCCATCTATCCTTCTATGTGATGAAGAAACAAGCTAATTCTAGAGGTATTCTGAAGCAGAGCAAGGGTGCTTCTCCACTTTCTGTCCCTGAGGAACCCAATGTCCAGATGGCTTTAAAGATTGTTGATAACCTTGAACCAAATATGGAGAGTACCACCCCTGCCTCTACCCAACATAAGGAAACAATGAGAGGGGAAGGCTCTTGCAATTCTCACCCTTCTATGGTGGATGATGATGGGAACCTGAGAGCTACAATTAAAGATAAGGATTTGATTATCTCGAATCCATCAAAATCTTCTGTTTATGCTGTTGGAGATACTGGTATTTTTGATCTATCTAAGGCTCATTGCAATAAATTTTCAGAGGATGATTTGGAACTTAATGAGGAATGGGAAGAAGATTCATCTAGACAACACTCATCTACTGAATTTCGATTTTAGAAGCTCCAAGATTCCAATGAACTTCTTAAAAAAAAGAGTCTAGCTCCAGTTAATCTTGAACTTGTCTCAACTCATAAGCTTATTCGGGAACTTCAAACTGAACCTCCAGGGTTGAAATCTCAAAATCGGCCTTACTCTTCCATTCACAAGTATGGTGGAAAACCTCGCAAGCAGAGTTGGCAAGGGAACCATGTTGATAAAAATTCTGGCCCCAAAAATGATGGGATTACAAATACTGGGAGATTGGAACAAAGTTCTTATGTTTGGCAGAAAAGAATGGGCGGATCTCTTTCTGACTCAGATTTACCAAATAGACATTCATCTGCTGCAAGCAGAGTATATTCAAAAATCAGATGTTGAAGATGGTGATGAACTCAAAAAGTATGCTGGGCTTGATCCAAAAAGTGGGAAATATTCTATGCTCGAGGTGTTTTCTTCAAGTGTACCACAAGCAACCTCTCAACCAGCTTGGTCTCACGCGCCTAAAACCAACGGTAATGTTTTAAATTCTTATAAAAAGGTTGGTGCTCTGCCATTGCACATGGGTGGGATTCATAACCCCCCCCCCCCTTCGGGTCCTTCCTTTCCTAAACTTCTACCCAACCTAGGCCACGTGACTGAGCCCTCTAGTGGCAGTACTCAAGTTGCAATGCATGGCCCATTTTCAAACACATGCAATTACGCTGGCAGTGAGAGGCTGCTACCCGCGGCTGGTCAAATCTTAGATAGCACTTTAACCCCGAATTCAAAGGAAATCTTGCATAAAGCTATTCCAGTGAATGATAAAATATTTTTACCCTCTAGCCCTCTGCAACACACGACTAGTAATTTGGAAGGTGGGCCCCAAGCTAACAATGACAAAATGGAGGTTGCTTCTTCTCCTTGCAAAGCTGACCCGCAGCATATGGGGCATGGCTCATTTTCCGGAATTTTATGCAGATTGTCCCCCACTATGCGCTTGAATACCAATTTTGACCATACTTTGCGCCCAGAATCCCACAAGGCGGGTCATTTGCTTCCCAATTGCGCTAGTTTAAACCTCAGCAATGCCCAAGTGGCCCCTCCCACTACCCATATCCCTACAATTTCCCTCTATAAGTTGAAAACCAAAGGCCAGGTAACACTGGACAAAACCCCCCCATGTGCAGCTCCTTTCACAGAAGACCTTTATTTCTGAGGCTACCCCAAACTATGAGACTTCCTTCCCTCATTTACAGAAGTATGGTTCTAACCCAATTTCCACTACTAAAACTTCTCAACTTGGTAACCCCACTCCATCACCCCAACACCAATCTCAGAACCCAAGTTGGGCCTCTATTTTACAACCCAAAATTGCCTCCAATTTTAAAGTTAATTACATCCAGCCTAATAGAGTTAATAACCATATCAAGGTTCGTCTATCCAAAGATATGGCTGAGGAAGGTAGCAGAGCTTGGGACACCACTTTGGTAGGGTATTTTATTGGGAAAAAACTTCCTTACACTCTGGTTAAAAATTCTACAACAAGGCTCTGGGGGAAATTGGGACTTCAGGATATGCTAGCTATAGATTCAGGCTGCTTTTTCTTCAAATTTAACTCTAGAGAAGAGAGTGATGGCATTCTGGAAGGGGGGCCCTGGCATGTTGCTGGGCAGCCAATTATCTTGAGAAATTGGCAGCATGGTTTGGAATTAGCTAAAGAGGCCCAATCTACTATACCTATATGGGTCAACATTTATAACATTCCTCTTGAATATTGGAATGCTTAAGGTTTTAGTCACATTGCCAGTGCTGTTGGAAGACCATTACATGTCCACAGAATGACGGCTTCATGCCAAAGAATCTCTTTTGCCAGAATTTGTGTTGAGGTTAATGCTGAATTTGAATTAGTGAAAGATTTTGATATAGAGATAGAAGATCCTGTCAGTGGGGAAATCAAGACTATTACCAAAAAGTTGAGTACCAATGGAGTCCGGTTAGATGTGCCAAGTGTAGAAAGTTTGGGCATGACTGCTCTAAAATAACTAAGCCCACTACTAAGACCAACCAAGCACCTGTTAATCAGATTCAACAAGCTAATTCCTCTAATGAGGACCATTGGTTTTTGAAACAAAATGGGAAATTTGTGTCTGAACAAGCTCCAAGTGCCTCTTCTACCTCTAATGCTCTAAAGGCAGAATCCTTAACCAACTCTAACCCTACAAAAGATAACTCTCTTCCTCATCTGAATTATGATAACATCCCTAATAATCATCCACCGTTGGTTAATTTAATTATGGTTCCATGTTTGGCTGATAAGGTTATCCCCACTTCTAATGTGGTTTCCCAAATTACTTTTTATGACGGACATAACCCATCAGCAAGTGAGCCTGCTTTAGGTGAACTCAACAACTCTTTCTCAGCTTTGAAAGAAATTGATTCAGTTAAAGACAACATCACCCAACCTATTGATGAGCTAGAGAGTGGTATTGTTACTACAATTGATACAAGCAATGATGTGATGGACACTATGATTGGAAATAGAACCACAACATTGGAGAACCATAATATGCTGAAGATTGATAATAGCAAACTTTCTACTATTGAATCTACACCAAGGCAGATTGAGTACACCAACTCCTTTTTCCAGAATGCGGTTTCAATCAACTCAAGTGAGGACTCCAATGATGATGATGACCAACCAGTCCGAGTTCCAACACAAGAACAACATTTGGTTACCCCTGAATCTAAGACCTCACCAGGCCATTTCAATAAGCAGAAGAACAGAACTAGAAGTTCTTCAGGTAAGAAAAAACGCTCCTCTAATCGTCGTTAATGATTATCAGTTGTTGGAACATTAGGGGACTTAACCAGTCCGAAAAACAACATGAAATTTGTAAATTGGTCTCTACTCAAAATATTGATATTATGGGTATTATTGAAACTAAAGTGAGAATTCCTAATCAAGATCTTATTCAAAGGAAAATGCTGCCTAACTGGACATTTATTACGAACAGCCAACTGGATTCTGTTGATAGAATTTGGGTTGGCTGAACCCTAATAAAATTATCCTCACTGTTTTGTAATGTACTAGGCAACTTATCCATGCTGAAGTTGAATCTCTTGACCATACTACAAAATTTGTAGCCTCTTTCATCTATGGCTCTAATACCATTCAAGGTAGGAGACCCCTTTGGTCTACCATGAGAAATATAGCAGCCTCCATTGGTGATATTCCCTAGATTAGTCTCGGGGACTTTAACTCGGTCCTTAACTCTAACAAAATATTTGAGGGTAATCCAGGGAGGGACCAAGGGGCTAAAGAATTTAATGATCTTGTGAATGCCACTTATCTTATAGATCTTAGATTTACAGGTGTCTACTTCTCTTGGAGTAACTGACAATTCGATTCAGTGCCCTTTACTAAAAGGAAGCTTGACAGAGCCCTCATCAATCCTGGTTGGTTGGACACCTTTCCTTTTGCTTACGCCGAGTTCCTCCCCCCCGGTATCTCTGACCACTCTTCTATTATTGTCAAATTATCTCCCCCTTCCAGTAAAAAAGGTAAACCTTTTAAATTCTATAATTACTGGACTGCATTGGAAAACATTAATACTACTGTATGTACTGCTTGGACTAGGCACCTTGACAGTACCTTTCAATTCCAATTATTCCATGCTTTAAAGAACCTTAAAGTTGATTTGAAAAAGCTTACCAAGAATTCCCTAGGTAAGGAGAGGATTATTGCTAATAAAGCTCGAGAAGATCTTTAGGCTTGTCAAAGGGAACTTGATGAGAACCCTACTGATTCCTCGCTTAGAGCCCTTGAAAAAGAGCTTATGAGTGTGTTCTTAAAAGGCATCCACATTGAAGAAGAGGTAATTAGACAAAAATCTAGGATCCAATGGCTTGATGTCGGGGATAAGAACACTATTTATTTTCACAATTCAGTTAAAAATCGAAGGAACCATAAAAGAATTGTGACCCTTGTCCAACCCGATGGAAATAAAACCACTACCGAGGAGGGAGCCAAAGCCGAATCGATAAGATATTTTAAATCCATGCTTGGCACCCCTGCCTCTAATCCCTATCCTGGTATCAATGAGTTGAGGAAAGTCATCCATAAGCATATCCCCATTGATCTATTTAACATTATTGATGAGATCCCTAGTGACGATGATGTTACAGATGCTATCTTTAGTATCCATAGTAACAAAGCTCCGAGTCCTGATGGTTACAATGCTTATTTTTTTAAAGAAACTTGGACCATCACAGGGCAATTAGTTACTCAAGCTGTCAAAGAATTTTTCACTTCAGGCGAATTGTTAAAAGAATCTAATGCTACCCTTATTGCCCTCATCCCCAAGATTCCTAATCCTTCAAAAATGAGTGAATTTAGGCCTATCGCGTGTTGCAATACGGTTTATAAATGCATTTCTAAAATTATCTCCAAGAGGCTTCAAAAAGTTTTACCCACTCTTGTTGATAATGCTCAATCTACTTTTATTAAAGGTAGGAAAATAAGTGACAATGTTCTTCTTGCCCAAGACCTCATGAGGGACTATCATAAGCCTTCTGGCCATCCTAGAGCTGCGGCCAAGGTTGACCTTATGAAAGCCTATGATAGCGCCAGTTGGGAATTTTTACTCGATCTTCTTGATGTTCTTGGGTTCCCTCCCAAGATGCAAGTTTGGATTAAAGCTTGCGTTACTAGTCCTAAATACACTATAAATTTTAATGGGGAATCTATTGGGTACTTTGAGGGAGCTAAGGGCCTTAGACAAGGTGATCCAATGTCTCCTTATCTGTTTGTTCTTATCATGGACACTCTTAGCCAATTGATCCAGCATAACATCCAAAGAAATCCCCAGTTTAAATTCCATTGGAAATGTGAAAAACTCAAAATCTCACACCTCTGCTTTGCTGATGATCTCCTTTTATTTTTCTATAGTGATGCAAATTTTGCATTGCTTATGACTAATTCTTTGAATCTGGTTTATGATTTTACAGGCCTGCAGGCTAATACTAGCAAGAGTTGTCTGTTTATCGCTGGAACGGAGGAAAATACAACCAATGCTATTTGCCAAATTCTCCCATTTTCTCTTGGGTCTCTTCCTTTGAAGTATCTAGGCATTCCTTTAATCATGACTAAACTTAAGAAGGGAGATTGTGATGAGCTCATTCAGAAAATCAGCGCTAGAATTACCTCTTGGACTGCTAAATTTCTATCTTTTGCGGGCAGGCTGCAGCTTATCCAATCTGTTCTTACAGGGATACAAAATTACTGGAGTGCATTGTTTATTCTTCCTAAGAGTGTATTACAACATATTGATAGCTTAATGAGTAGATTCCTATGGATTGGGGGTACAGATAAGACTCATGGTGCCAAGGTAGCTTGGGATGTGGTTTGTCGGCCTAAGCAGGAAGGGGGATTGGCCTTAAAAACCTAACTCAGTTGAACAAAGTTTTAAATCTTAAACATATCTGGACTATTTTCACTTCAAAAAGTAGTTCCCTATGGGTGGACTGGATACATCATTACATGTTAAAAGGGAAAAGTTTTTGGGAGGTTAA
Source organism: Hydrangea macrophylla (assembly GCA_033977485.1). Lineage (NCBI taxonomy): Eukaryota > Viridiplantae > Streptophyta > Magnoliopsida > Cornales > Hydrangeaceae > Hydrangea > Hydrangea macrophylla. The sequence continues at coordinate 7,006,540 of CM066982.1, read as the reverse complement.
AGCCCCGTCTCAATGCTCTTGGTATTGGAAAAAGTTCCTCAAGTTAAGGCCTATGGCTAGACCTATGCTTAAACATAAGATTGGTAACGGTTGTGGCACCTTCCTTTGGTACGATAATTGGCACCCTTTAGGCCTAATCCTTGACAAATTTGAAATACGCATCCAATATGATGCCCCTATCCCTCTTAATGCTAAAGTTTCTGATGTTATTAACGGAAGGGAATGGAGTTGGCCTTCGACTAACACTATTGATTTAATGGAACTTAGAGGCCAATTACATTCCTTACCTCCCCCTTCGACATCTAGTATTGTTGTCCAATGGTTACCCTCCCCTAGTAAAGTGTTTTCCTCTGCTAAAACTTGGGACCATGTCAAAATTCACTACCCCAAAGTTCCTTGGCATCGATTAGTTTGGTTCCCGGGGAACATCCCTTGCTATAGTTTTATTTTATGGCTGGCTATTCTTCACAGACTATCCACACATGATAGAATATTTACATACACATCAAGGCCATTAGCATGTGTCTTTTGCCACAAAAATTTGGAATCCCATGACCATTTATTCTTTAATTGCACTTATACCTCTTTTGTTTGGTAGGCAATTCTAAACAGGTTGGGCACTTTACATGCAGCCTCCTCATGGGATGATCTTGTGGTTTGGGCAGCGGACAATTGGAAAGGAAAGACCCCTAGGCATATTATTCCAAAAATGTGCCTAGGTTTGGCTACATATAGCATTTGGAAAGAGAGGAATGTTCGAAGCTAGAAACTCTGAAGTGAAGCCTAAGGAAAGAATATTTCAAGAGATTTGTCTTCATATATCCCAGCAAATACAAGTGCAGTGGAAGAATCCCCAGTACATTGGAAGTTGGATAACTACTCCATAGTGGATTTGGTTTTGGTTGGTTTCTCCCTGTATATTTGCATTTTAGTTTGATTGTGTTTTGGTGGGTTTTTTTGCCCTTTATGTTTTGCTAGAGCTTTGGTCTCTTTTGACCTTTCCTTTGTGCATTGTCTTATGCCTTTGTGCATTGTCTTATGCCTTTTCGTGTGCCTATTGTATATCCTGGGGTGTGTCCCTTGTACATTTGTATTGCCTTTTGGCCTTTTTCTTTTTAATTAACCATTTTTCCAAAAAAAAACTATGTTCAATCAATCGAAGTTTCGATCGATTGAACCTTTGTCGATTGATCGAAGAGTGACAGAGAAGTGAGATGCTATTTTAAGTTCTAATTCAGTATGTAAAGAGTTTATATACTGTGTGAATCAATTAAGGGTTCCAATAATTACATATATTTGTTATATATATGCGTAGTTGTGCATACGACTAACCCTTTTGCAGTAAGATTAGTCCACTATCTCCCATGGCACCGATCATCAAAAAATATTTTATTTTGTATTTAAATGTTTGTGTTTGGTGATTGTTATATTTAATTTTGGTTTCGTTTTAAGGCATGTATAAAGGGCTCTGCGACTTCAATCCTACGAAAAGGAAAGTCGCACTGATTTCCCTAGCCTTCTTTATTTTCTTGTTGTTAATTTCTATTTCTAGATAAATTGTAAGCTTCGTAAGATGCATAGGAGCAATGTAATAGAATTAGAATATACATGAAGATGGAAGAGCAAGCTGTTGTCCATGAAGATGGAGCTGGAGGCGATCAAACCAAGGAGGAGGTTCTATGGAGATAGAGCCATGGGAGAAAGAGGCATCGTTTGGATGCTTTTATTTCATTTTAGCTTTTTTGTTTTATGTGCTTTGTTTGTGATTGGCATTTAATTATATTATTACAACTTGTATGCACGTAAAACAAGTTTTCTAAAATAAAATTCAAAAACTGTTTTCAATGTATTAATAAAGGTTGGATGTTTATGGGTAATGTGTGGAAACAATTTTTCCAAAAGCAAAATTCTTATCTACTAAATCTAGTGGGAGAGGGTCTTATTAATAACATCCACGATCTTCCATTAACGGTTCACTGTAAGATGAGTAGTGCATTCTATGTCACCTCGCCAGGGGTGATCATTCCATACGGAGGATACACTACTCATTGGTTACTAGAGGTGAACTTCCTATGGATAGGATCAATCAGACGTGTTAGAGGGTGACCACCATACGGAGGCGCTACTTGAGGCGGTTGTGATTGGATCTTAGTTAATGGTAAACACTAGCAAGCTATGGATAAGGGATCCCACACGGGGCATTATTCAGAAACTTAGAGATCAAAAAGGTTCGGGAGTCATATTTTGTTTTGCAAGAGTTGCATAGAGGACAAGTCATGTTTAATCGAAAGATCGAGTATTGACCACCACACAGAGGCTTTACTCTTTCATTTTGATATTACGGTGACTTTATTTTAAAATAAGAGTTTAAGGACTCTTTTATTTCAAACTGTCAAAATCTGATATCCATATTTATTTTGTCTTTTGATTTTTTTCAGTAAATCATAATGTCTGGATCTACTTTTAGTCCACTTGCCACGATACTCACTCAAAACAAGTTAACTGGAAATAACTAAACAGAACGAAAACGAAACCTTGACATCGTTTTAACTACGGAGGATCATATATATGTCCTCACCACCCCATGCCCCGAAGAACCCACAACAAATGCTTCGGCAGCTGCCAGACGCGAGTTCGATAAATGGAAGAAGTCGAATAGAATGGCTCGTTGCTACATTCTGGCCTCAATGGATGGTGTGTTGTAACACCAATTCCAGTCGAATAATTCAGCCAGTGACATTATCGAATCCCTAAAAAAGATGTTTGGGGAGCATGGCAGGCATGCTAGGCAGGTAGCCATATAGAAATAATGAGTGCTAAGATATCAGAAGGGACTCGAGTCAAAGAGCATGTTTTTAAAAATGATTGGTTATTTAAACGAGATAGAGACCCTAGGTGCCAACATCGATGCACAGACCCAAGTTAATATGATCCTCAATACGCTGTCACCGTCATTCGCTCAATTTAAACTAAATTATAATATGAATAAAATGAATTTTTCAATGAGCAAATTAATGAGTTCTTTATTGGCAGCGGAAGGGGTGATCAAACCTGGGGGCAACGTTTTGAACGTTAAGAAAAGTTCTTCTTCCTCCTGATCTACACCAAAAGGCAAGAAAGGGAAGAAGAAGGCTGGCACTGGTGGCCCAAGTGTTGGACCAGTCCCTAAGATTGCAAAATCTAAGGAAAAAGGTAAGGGTAAAGGGAAGGTGGGTGACCAAGGCAAAGGAAAGTGTTTCCAATGCGGTGAGAAGGGCCACTTGAAGAGGAACTGTCCAGAATTCTTAGCTACAAGAGTTCAAGGTATGATTGAATCACATGTGATTGAAGTAAGTTTTATAACAGATACTTCAAACACTTGGTGCATTGATTCTAGTGCGACTAACCACATCTGTAATTCATTGAAGGGGTTCAGATCAACCAGGAGGTGCAATGATGGGAAAATCGTACTTACTCTAGGTTCTAGCACAACCATTTTTGCGGTTGCTATAGGAGTAGTTATTTTAGAGTTTTTGGACAATAAGACAATAGTTTTATCAGATGTACTTTACGTCCCTTTAATGAGACGTAATTTAATTTTAGTTTCAAATTTATCAAATAATGGTTATTCTTTTCATTTTGGAACAAAAGTGTCACTAAAAGAAACAGTTCTTTTATATGTTCTGGTGTTAAAACTAATGGCTTGTATGTGATTACTCCCAATATTTCTAAAGACTTGTATGGAACTTAATAACTCAATGGTAACTGTACCATCTAAAAGAAAAGAACCTTCCAATAATCCAACAAGGCTTTGGCATATGAGGCTTGGCCATATCAATATAAATAGGATTGGCAGACTAGTCAAAGAAGGGGTCTTAGGCAATTTGGTTCTTGAACCAATGGAAGTCTACGAGTCTTTAACGTTGGATTAAAACCTGTGTGACCAGCCCTAAATACTCCATTAATTTTAACGGGGAATCTATTGGGTACTTTGAAGGCGCTAAGGGACTTAGGCAAGGTGATCCTCTTTCTCCTTATTTGTTTGTCCTTGTGATGGACACTTAAGCCAATTAATCGATCATAATATTAAAAGCTCTACACACTTTAAATATCATTGGAAATGTGACAAGCTTAGAATATCTCATATGTGCTTTGCTGATGACCTTCTTTTATTATTTTACGGTGATAAAGAGTCAGCTCAACTCATGAAAAACACTCTTACTCAGTTCTATGATCTTACAGGTTTACTTGCTAATACTAGTAAGAGTTGTTTATTTACATCTGGTATTGGGGATAATGAAATTTAGTCCATTAGTAATATCCTTCAAGTTCCCATTGGATCTCTCCCTCTTAAATACCTAGGTGTTCCTCTTATAACATCTAGACTTAAAAAAGGGGATTGCATGGATCTTATCACTAAGATCAGCTCTAGAATTACTTCGTGGACATCTAAATGCTTGTCTTATGCTGGCCGGTTACAACTGATACAGTCTGTTCTTGCAGGTATTCAAAACTATTGGTCTGGTATGTTTATTCTTCCCAAGAGTATCATTAAGGAGGTTGAAAAATACTTAAGAAGATTTCTTTGGTCTGGGGGCATTGAAAAAGCACATGGGGCTAAGGTGGCCTGGGACATCGTTTGTTTACCTAAGAAAGAAGGGGGTTTGGGTTTGAAAAATCTGGTTCAACTTAATAAAACCCTTAATCTTAAACATATTTGGTCTCTTTTTTCTCCTGGGAAACACTCTCTTTGGGTTGACTGGGTTAAAGCTTATCTGTTAAAAGGAAAAAGTTTTTGGGTTGTAAAGGCCTCTTCTCCAAGTTCTTGGTATTGAAGGAAATTGCTTAAACTTTGAGACATGGTTAGACCTTTACTTAAACATAAAATTGGTAATGGTTGTGATACCTTCTTATGGTATGATAGCTGGCACCCTTTAGGCCCCCTCCTTGAAAAGTTTGGCGACAAAGTTGCATATGATGCGGCCATCCCTTTAAATGCTAGAGTTAAAGATATTATTGTTGATGGGGAATGGAAATGGCCTTTAACTAACACTTTAGAACTTAGGGAAATTCGGGCCCATATGCATAACCTTCCCCCGCCCTCTGACCTCCTTGATGTAGCCGTTTGGATCCCATCCCCAAATGGGGTTTTTAAACTGGCTCATACTTGGGACCACCTCAGAGACACTCGCCCAAAGGTTCCATGGCATCGTCTCATCTGGTTCCCTGGCAACATCCCTAGACACAGTGTTATTACATGGCTGGGTGCTCTTAACAGGCTATCTACTCATGACAGGATATTTCACTTCACCCCTAGCCCATTGGCTTGTGTTTTATGCCACCAAGGTATGGAATCTCATGATCATTTATTTTTTGGTTGATCATTCTCCTCTTTTATTTGGCAGAGCCTATTACATCGGTTGGGGATATCATCTCACACTTCCTCCTGGGGCTCTTTACTGGATTGGGCAGCTAGAACCTAGACAAAGAAAACCCCCAACCATATCATCCCTAAAATGTGCCTGGGGCTGGCGGTCTATTGCGTTTGGAAAGAAAGAAATGCTCGTACCTTCAGGTCACAAGTGAAAACAAAAACAAAGGAAAGGATTCTTCGAGACATTTATCTCCAACTCTCTATTCAGATCCAAATCAAGTGGAGAAATGACCCTCATCTTTCTGACTATGTGGCTAGATGGTCTTATTAGCATGATTGGTTAAATTTCCATATGTTTCCTTGGTGTTTTGTTTCTTTTTTAGTTGATTGAAGGGGCTTGTGTTTTTTTGTTGTTTGTTTTTTGCGATAAGGCCCTTTTTTTGAGTTTTGGTTTGGTTGTGTCTCTTGCTGGGCTATTGGCCTTTGTTTGAGTCCTTCTCTCTTTTGCATCGCCTGATGCTCTTTTGTGCATTTTGTATATCCTGGGGTATGCCCCTTGTACTTCTGTATAGTGTCGTTTGGTTTTTTTTTTATTCATTCACCAAATTCTGAAAAAAAAAAAAAAAAAAAAAAAAAAAAAAAAAAAAAGGTATAGTTTCAACTCACCATACTGGTACACTTTGTGTATTAAACGGGACCGACTTGGGGTAATTATCTTTATACTGACTTATAAGATAATTAATACCTCATGACTATTATGAGTGCTTATGCTCTAAATCCTAAGTTAATTTATAAACACGTACATTTGATATTTACACTTTGATCCCTAAAAGGGTGAGATCCTTAAATGGGTCAATATCTCATTGGATTAGGTGCAATATTAATTGTGTGGTGGATATTAATTAATGATGGAATCCATGTCTCAATTTTGGGATTGATGATATCCCCTTGAGAAAGCTTATAAGTTTTGATTATGTCAAACCCTGCAGGTGAATTTTGTATCCGACATATCAGATAAGTTAAGCAGAGGATCTCAAAGAATTTTAAGAGATTAATTAAACATGATTGTCAGTAATTATATTTAATTAATGGATATCTGTAATCTTAACATGGGGAGAAATAAGCATTTAATAACATGGAGCTAAAAATATATTTTTGAGATAACGGTAGGAGTGCAATTATAATTCTTTAGTGGTATGAATTATAATTTATGGAAATAGGAATCTGATTCAGTTCGAATTAGGGTTTCCTAATTCCATAAGGAAGCCTATTCCTTATTGACTTCTTATGGTCCCTATCGTAGCCTATATATATGCTGCTTTGTCTCTCTCCTCAGTTTGCATTTTTCCATCAAGAGTATTATAACTCGGAATAGAAAAGAGAGCGTAAAAAGAGAGAGCAGAAACATAAAGGATTTCGAAGGAGCCCATACTCAGTTCGATATTCTGGCAGCAAAGGAATACGGTAGAAGATCGTGAGCTGTTATCGAGCCCGTGTTCTCGATTCGTCTACTACAACAATCCATTTTAGTAGTTTAAAGTAACCCTAGTTCCGCCCTTATAGGGTTATTGTAGTTTTCACGTAATTTTTGCAGTACCGACTTATACGCGCTGTCAACGGATTCTGGGAATGTAGTTTCCTAACAACAATATCATGCATTACTTGATTTAGGAGCTAGTGTCAATTTGCTTCCATTCGGTCTATAAACAGTTAGGACTAAGGGATCTCAAACCAACTCGTGTCACACTATAATTAGCTGATTGTCACGCCCCGCAGTAGCAAAAATATAGAAAATAAATTCCTTTTTGGACCCGTAGGCCATGACAGTTGAAAGTCACCATATTGTCCATAACCAAAGTCAAACCATAAGAGTATTGATTCAAACCACGCATTGGAAAGTTCTAAGTTTGATATACATAATTAGAGTTCAATACTAACTATTACAAAATCAAAGTGTTTGCAGAATAAATAAATAAAACATTATGGCAATATATGCGGATTACAAACTTAACTATTACAACGGTCTCTAAAAACATAAGCATAAACTATCAATAGCAAGCTCCAACTCTTTTTTTTTTTTTTTTTTGGAAAATGGGTGAATAAATCCAAAAAAAGAGTGTATAAATGTACAAGGGGCATACCCCAGGATATACAACAAGCACAGAAAAGAGAAATTTGTGGTAAGATACCACTAATCAGACAAGCAAAAGGGATGAACCAGCATCACCCTGAGAAAGCAAAAGAAGCCCTGTCATCCCAAGCGGGACCAACCAAAAAACAAAACCAGACAGAGCAAAACAGACAAACGTATTACACAAGGCAGATGCTAGAGATATCCCTACCAACACCCTATCAAGGAAAGGAGAAACAACATCAAAATTCCCAAATACAAACTAGCAAAAATGAATCAGTCACTTCATTTCCATCTTTCAGTGTACTGAGAGAGATGAGGGTCTTTCTTCCACTGGATTTGGATTTGACTGGCAACTTGAAAGACAACATCTTGTAGAATCTTTTCCTTGGTTTTCATTTTTTGTTTGAAAGTTTGAGCATTTCTTTCTTTCCATATACTATAAATAGTTAAAGCCAAGCACATCCTAGGGACAATGTGATTGGGAGTTTTCCGCTTCCATGTCCTAGCTGCCCAATCCACCAAGGTGTCCCAAGAAGAGGTTGGTTTGGCCATTCCCAGCCTTTGCATGATTCCCTACCAAACAAATGAAGAGTATGAGCAGTTGAAAAATAAGTGGTCATGAGATTCTATACCTTTATGGCAGAGAACACACGCCAAAGGTCCATGTGTGAATGGAAAAATCCTATCATGGGTAGATAACCTGTGGAGAATAGCAAACCATAAAATGATACTATGTCTGGGGATGTGACCAGAGAACCAAAGAAGATTATGCCATGGGGCCTTAGGGTGAATGATGGGCACCATGATGGACCGAGTCTTAAAGATGACCCCTTACAAGTTCCAAATGGGCCAATCACAAGAACAAGAGCTAAGAAGATCAAGGAAGCAATGCAAGGATTGGTACAATCCACTTGGGCTGAATTTGCAAATGTTTCAAGCAAGACTTCAACATTCAAGATGGGCTTGGAAGAAGAGAAACCAGCTTTAGTCCATGTGATACAAGCCACTTAGGCTATTTTATTTATGTTCGCTGGTTTTGGGCATGTGGGCCTATTTTATTCATTAATTGGACATCTATTTAGCTTTAAGTTTAAGTTGTTTTGGGCTTGAGTACCTCCAGCCCATTTCTTTTATTTTTATTGAAGGTCTTTTGAGACCTAGGGTTATTAGATATAAAACACTCTTGTAGCAGTTTTTAACAGCAGATTATGTGAATGAATATTATTCTTCTCAGAGAATTCAGTTTTCTCTTCTTGTTCTTGATTGAACAATTCGAACTTATCAAAGGCATTCCCTTTGTGGCTTTCACACCAAATCTGGGTTCTTTGAAACAGGATTTCAACGGGTCTAGATCATCTTTGTGGCTTGATTATTGGCTTTCCTGGGTTATTCACAATCTGATTGTGGGTTCACGAAAAATCAATTCCACGGGTTCACATCATTTGGTATCAGAGCTTAGGCTCCAAATCAGGTCTGATTTATCCATTTTATTTCGTGTTCTTGTGTCTGTTTCATTTTTTTCTGTTCTGTTATTTTTGTGATCTTGTTTCATCTCGTCTTTCTGTTCAATTCGTGTTCTGTTCTTTTCGTGTTCTTGTTTTAGTTCGTGTTCGTGATTACGATATGAAATTTCGTGCTTAGGGTTGCGAATCTAATCTGCGATTTTTTCCTCTTGCTATTTCGTGTTCGTTCATCCTCGTGATTTAGGGTTATTTTGGTGCTTTAAGAACGTGAACTGTGAAGTCTCCCTGATTATTAAAAAAAAAAAAAAAAAAACAAAAACAAAACAAAAGAAAAGAAAAGAGGAGAAAAAAAAAAGGAAGAGAAGAGATCGAGTCCGAAAAAAAAAAAATACCAAAACTCGTCTTAAATTTTTTTTGTTCGTTTTGCATTGTCCATGGTCTAAGGAGTCCGAAACTGATCTTACTCCATAGTGTGAAAATTTTTCCGAAAAAAATTTGGTTTTGGTGTTGTTCGAAACCTGTCTTCTGTTATCGCTGTTTCTTGGGATAAACTTTATTTCCCTCTTCAATTGGCTCACATTCAGAAAAATATATATATATATATATATTCGTGATTTTTTTTCTTTTATTCATCTGAAAATCTGATTTCTTATTTCGTTTGCCCTCATTGTATATTTTCTTGAGATCTGTGTCATTTTTTTTTCTATTACTTCCTTGTTTCTTGAATCTATTGTTGGCTGGGATAAAACAAGGTTGTGTCTTGATTTAGTTCAATTAGTTCTTGAAAGAACTTGAAAGGGAAAACAATTGAGGTAAAAGGCAAGAGTATGTTAGACTAATTTCTGGAAAAAGCCAATCAGAGTGAAACACGAGTGGAGTCACAATTTTTTAGCGTAAACACGTAAGGGAGTGTGTGAGGTTTTACCACTAATATTCTTGTTTTGCAGCACATTAAAATGGGTGACTCAACACCTAGAGGGGAGGCAGATAACACAGCCTTTATGTTGCAGGCCATGCAACGACAGTTTGAATGGTTAAATTTGGTGTTGGGGGAGGTAAGGGATAGGATGGATCAACAAGATGTAGTGATTCAAAATCTGCAAGGTGGGCGTGATGGGAGGAGACGTGAGCCTAGAGTTGAAAATGAGTATGAAATCGAAGAAGATGAAGAGGATGAGGAAGACATAGTATCTGATGTTGGCAGGGGAGGAATGGGTAGACCTAGAGGAGGTAGGCGTGGAAGAGGACCTAGGGGGAATCCAAGGGATCGAGATGGGGTAGATAGGAACCTTGGAGCATCAAAATGAAAATACCATCTTTCCAAGGGAGGAATGACCCTGAAGTGTATTTAGAGTGGGAGAAGAAAATAGAGCTGATTTTTTATTGTCACAATTACTCAGAGGAGAAGAAGGTGAAGCTAGCGGTAATTGAGTTCACTGATTATGCAATTATTTGGTGGGATCAATTGGTAACCAATAGCAGGAGGAATCATGAGAGACCTGTAGAAACATGGGGTGAGTTGAAAGCTCTCATGAGGAGGAGATTTGTATCTAGCCACTACTACAGAGACCTCTTCCAAAAATTACAAAACCTTTTGCAAGGGTCCAGAAGTGTGGAGGAATACCATAAGGAGATGGAGGTGGCTATGATCCGGGCTAATGTAGAAGAGGATCGGGAGGCTACAATGGCCAGGTTTCTAAGTGGTTTGAATAGGGACGTCGCTAATGTAGTTGAGTTGCAGCATTATGTGGAGATAGAAGACATGGTCCACATGGCTATGAAAGTGGAGAGGCAGTTAAAGAGAAAGGGGGCAGCAAGGTATACTTCAGTTTCTAGCACTCCTTGGAAACCGAAGTGGGATAGAAGTGACCGAGCTGAAGTAAAGGGGAAGATCGACCCACCTAAAGGAAAAGATGAGGGGACTAGCAAGAACAAACTCAAGGCAGATTTTCAACCTCCAAGGAATAGAGACATTAAATGTTTTAAATGTTTGGGTAGTGGGCACATCGCATCTCAATGTCCTAACAAGCAGGTGATGGTTATGCTAGACAATGGGGAGGTGATGACTGAGAGTGAGGAAGAAAATGATGGCTTGCCAGATGCTAGTGATGATGATGGAGTGGAATACCCCGTAGAAGGTGAGTCTCTTGTTGCCAGACGTGCTCTCAATACGCAAGTTAAGATAGATGAAATGGAGCAGTAGAGAGAGAACATATTTCATACTAGATGTTATGTAAATAACAAGGTGTGTAGTATGATTATAGATGGGGGAAGTTGTACCAATGTAGCTAGTACCACCCTAGTTGAGAAGTTAAGCTTACCTTTACAAAAGCATCCTAGGCCCTACAAGTTACAGTGGTTGAATGATTGTGGGGAGGTAAAGGTCAATAAGCAGGTTTTGGTGACTTTTACCATTGGGAGATATAGTGATGAGGTGCTTTGTGATGTAGTTCCTATGCATGCTGGACACATTTTGTTGGGAAGGCCGTGGCAGTTTGATAGAAGGGTGAACCATGATGGGTTTAAAAATATGTACAGCTTTGTGAAGGATGGAAAAGAAATCAAACTTGCTCCCTTAACCCCTAAACAGGTCTATGAAGACCAAATGAAGTTGAAAAGTGAGATTGAGCAAAAGAGAAAGAGTGAGGCTAAAAAGAAAAATGAGAGTGAGGGTGAAACTTCAAGAAAAAGAGAGAGTGAAAAAAAAATAGAGAGGTGGCTGAAAATAAAGAAAAGAGAGTGAAGCCACGAGAGAAAAAAGAAAGAGAGTCTGCGGAGAGAAAAGAAAAGACAAAATTAAGTTTTTATGCAAAACAGAGTGAGGTTAAGAGGGCATTTTTTGCAGATCAGCCTATGATTCTTCTTGTTTACAAAGAATCCTATCTTAATCTTCATGAAACTAACCAATCTCTTCCTAGTTTGGCTGTTTCTTTGTTGCAGGAGTTTGAGGAAATATTTCCAGAGGAGATGCCGAGTGGGTTACCGCCCATTAGAGGCATTGAGCATCAAATTGATTTGGTACCTGGAGCTGTCATCCCTAACCGACCAGCCTATAGGAGTAATCCAGAGGAGACAAAGGAGCTTCAAAGGCAAGTTAATGATTTGATGAGTAAGGGGTATATGAGAGAGAGCATGAGTCCATGTACAATACCAGTGCTTCTAGTGCCAAAGAAGGATGGGACTTGGAGGATGTGCGTTGATTGCAGAGCGGTCAATAATATCACGGTAAAGTATCGTCATCCCATTCCTAGATTAGATGATATGCTTGATGAATTGCATGGCTCTTGTATTTTTAGTAAAATAGATCTTAAAAGTGGTTACCACCAAATCAGAATGAAAGAGGGAGATGAATGGAAAACTGCTTTTAAGACTAAATATGGACTTTATGAATGGTTGGTTATGCCATTTGGGCTTACAAATGCGCCTAGTACTTTTATGCGATTAATGAACCATGTTTTACGAGCGTTCATAGGCAAGTTTGTGGTCGTGTACTTTGATGATATCCTAGTGTACAGTAAGACCTTAAATGATCATATTGAACATTTGAGATATGTGTTTGAGGTGTTGAAATGTGAAAAGTTGTATGCTAATTTTAAGAAATGCACCTTTTGCATGGAAAAAGTTATTTTTCTTGGATATGTTGTTAGTACAAAGGGCATTGAAGTGGATGAGGAAAAAGTCAAAGCCATCAAGGAGTGGCCAATGCCTAAAGGTATCACTGAGGTAAGAAGCTTTCATGGTCTAGCTAGTTTTTATAGGCGTTTTGTAAAGAATTTTAGTACCATTGCTGCACCACACACTAAAATAATAAAAAAAAATTTGTTGGATTCCATTGGGGAATTGATCAAGAGAATGCATTTGCTATAATTAAAGATAGGCTTTGTTATGCACCTATGTTAGCATTACCTGACTTTAACAAAACTTTTGAGATTGAATGTGATGCTTCAGGAATAGGGATTGGAGCCGTTTTGATGCAGGATAGGCGGCCCATAGCCTTCTTCAGTGAAAAGCTAAGTGGGGCAGCCCTGAATTACCCCACTTATGACAAAGAACTTTATGCTCTTGTTCGCGCTCTAAAGACATGGCAGCATTACCTTTGGCCTAAGGAGTTTGTGATCCACACCGATCATGAATCATTGAAGCATCTCAAGGGACAAGGTAAAATAAATAAGAGACATGCTAGGTGGATGGAATACATCGAGACTTTTCCTTATGTCATCCGTTACAAGCAAGGTAAGGAAAATACTGTTGCTGATGCTTTATCACGAAGGTATGTACTTCTTACTTCTATGAGTGCTAAAATGCTTGGGTTTGAATATGTGAAAAAAATGTATGCCGATGACACTGATTTTTCTGAGGTGTATTTGACATGTGACAAAGCAGCATTTGGTAAGTTTTTCAAGCATGATGGTTATCTATTTAAAGAAAACAAATTATGTGTGCCAACTTGTTCAATGCGTGAATTGTTGGTGCGAGAAGCACATGGTGGGGGATTAATGGGACATTTTTTTGGTGTCAGGAAAACCTTAGAAATTTTGCATGAACATTTCTTTTGGCCTAGGATGAGAAGAGACGTCACTCGAATATGTGGTAGGTGCATTACATGTAGAAAGGCCAAATCTAAGGTTTTACCACATGGGTTGTATACACCCTTACTCGTCCCTAGTGAGCCATGGGTAGACATTTCTATGGAATTTGTTTTGGGGCTGCCTAGGACGAAGAGGGGTAGAGATTCTATTTTTGTGGTAGTGGACAGATTTAGTAAAATGGCACATTTCATTCCATGCCATAAAACAAATGATGCCACAAACATAGCTGATTTGTTTTTCAAGGAAATAGTGCGACTCCATGGTGTACCTAGGAGTATTGTTTCTGATAGGGATGATAAATTTCTTAGCTACTTTTGGAAGGTTTTGTGGGAAAAATTAGGTACCAAACTTTTATTTTCCACTACCTGTCACCCACAAACTGATGGACGAACTCAAGTAGTCAACAGGACCTTGACTCAACTCTTACGCACTGTCATTCAAAAGAATTTAAAAACCTGGGAGGATTGTTTGCCATTCATAGAGTTTGCATATAATAGGACTATGCACACTACTACTTCTTATTCTCCTTTTGAAATTGTTTATGGTCTTAATCCACTCACTCCTTTAGATTTGATGCCTTTACCTATTGATGACAAGAGTAGTTTGGATGGACACAGGAATGCTGAATTAGTGAAGTCAATTCATGAGAGGGTACGACTTCAAATTGCACAAAAAAAAATGAAAAGTTTGCTTCCCAAGCCAACAAAGGGCGTAAGCGTGTTATCTTTGAACCAGGAGATTGGGTCTAGGTTCACATGCGCAAAGAAAGATTCCCTGCCCACAGAAGGACTAAATTGCATCCTCGAGGAGATGGACCTTTTCAAATCCTTGAGAAAATTAATGATAATGCTTATAAAGTGGATCTTCCAGGTGAGTATAATGTCTCGGCTACTTTCAATGTTTCTGACCTTTCCCCATTTGATACAGGTGGCGATTCGAGGTTGAATCCCTTTGAGGAGAGGGGGAATGATGGGTACCATGATGGACCGAGTCTTAAAGCTGACCCCTTACAAGTTCCAAATGGGCCAATCACAAGATCAAGAGCTAAGAAGATCAAGGAAGCAATGCAAGGATTGGTACAATCCACTTGGGATGAATTTGCAAATGTTTCAAGCAAGACTTCAACATTCAAGATGGGCTTGGAAGAAGAGAAACCAGCTTTAATCCATGTGATACAAGCCACTTAGGCTATTTTATTTATGTTCGCTGGTTTCGGGCATGTGGGCCTATTTTATTCATTAATTGGACATCTATTTAGCTTTAAGTTTAAGTTGTTTTGGGCTTGAGTACCTCCAGCCCATTTCTTTTATTTTTATTGAAGGCCTTTTGGGCCCTAGGGTTATTAGATATAAAACACTCTTGTAGCAGTTTTTAACAGCAGATTTTGTGAATGAATATTATTCTTCTCAGAGAATTCAGTTTTCTCTTCTTGTTCTTGATTAAACAATTCGAACTTATCAAAGGCATTCCCTTTGTGGCGTTCACACCAAATCTGGGTTCTTGAAATAGGATTTCAACGGGTCTAGATCATCTTTGTGGCTTGATTATTGGCTTTCCTGGGTTATTTACAATCTGATTGTGGGTTCACGGAATATCAATTCCACGGGTCCACATCAGTGAACCTCCCTTAGATGGTCCCAAGTGTGAGTAGAGGAGAATCTCCCATTAGGAGAAGGTAACCAAGCTACCACATCATGAGTCCCGGACGGATAGGGAAGAGAATGTAATTGGCCTCTTATGTTCATAAGCTCAATAGTATTAGTAAGAGGCCAATGCCATGCCTCTCCTTCTATGACAGAGAAAACTTTAGCATTAAGGTCCAGAGCCGCATCATAAACAACACGGGGACCATATATCCAATAAAGGGCCTAAGGGGTGCCAATTATCATACCAGAGAAAGGTTTCATACCCATTGCCGATTTTATGACGTATCATAGGCCGGACCACCTCTCTTAAAGTAAGCAATTTTCTCCAGTACCACAAACATTGAGATGGGGGTTTGACAGCCCAAAAACTTTTGCCTTTTAACATGTAAGTTTTAATCCAACAAACCCAGAGAGACTTGTTATTAGGGGGAAAAATAGACCAAATATGTTTAAGATTCATAGCAATGTTAAGTTGAACTAGGTTTTTAACAAGATGAAGAACAGTAAAGAGGGCTCTCCAGGTACGAGGAGCCACCTCTATCATTGTCTTAAATGATTATAAGTAGTTGGAATATAAGAGGGCTCAATCATCCCCTCAAACAAAATGAGATTGCAAAGTTTGTTTCTGACAATAATATAGATGTGCTGGGTATTATAGAGACTAAAGTCCGAATGCCTAACCAAGGGAAAATACAAAAAAGCATGCTACCTAACTGGAACTTTGTCACTAACAGCAACCCAAACTCTGTAGACAGAATTTGGGTTGGATGGAACTCTAACAGAGTTAATTTATCTATGTTAAAATGCAATTGCCAAATTATCCATGTTAAAATCGAGAAAGTTGATCATTCCATGGCTCTCGAAGCTTCGTTCATATATGGTTTTAATATAATTCAAGAGAAACGGAGTCTTTGGAATGATTTAAGGGTTATCTCGGCTTCTCTTGGTGACTGCCCGTGGATTAGCCTCGCAGATTTCAACTCTGTTATGAATACTTGTGAAATCTTCGGGGGTAAATCGGGAAGAGACCAAGGAGTCGAGGAATTTAATGATCTTGTGAATTCTGCTTGCCTTGCAGATCTCAGATATACAGGTATCTACTTCTCTTGGAGCAACTGCACCGTCAGTAAAAAAATTGGACAGAGCTCTTGTTAACCAGGGATGGCTTGACTCTTTTTCCTCAGCTCATGCAGAATTCCTTCCATTTGGGGTCTCAGACCACTCCCCTATTCTTGTCAAAGTTGCCAATCCTTGCAGAAGAAAGGGTAGACCTTTTAAATTCTATAACTACTGGACGTCATTGGATAATATTGCTAACACCATTGACAGTGCTTGGGCTACTAGTTTTGAAGGTACTTTTCAATTCCAACTTTGCCACAAACTTAGGAATCTTAAAATCGATCTTAAAAAACTCTCGAAGGATACGCTAGGTAGAGAGAAATTGTTAGTTGATACAGCTAGGGAGAATCTTTTAAATTGTCAGAAAAATTTAGATAAGCATCCCTAGGACCCTATCTTAAAAGAACATGAAAAAAGTTTTCGTGATATGCTCTGGGAAGCTATTAGAGTAGAAAAAGAGGTGATGAGACAAAAATCTAGAATTCAATGGCTTGAAGCGGATGATAAAAATACTGCCTACTTCCATAACTCCATTAAGCTTAGGCGTAACAGTAAAAGGATCGTTTCCCTTACTCAACCCAATGGTGTTCAAACTAAGAACGAGGATGAGGCTAAATGTGAAGCTTTACGATTCTTTAAATCTATGCTTGGTTCTCCTGCTACTAACCCTCATCCTGGTATTAATATGTTAAGGAGTGTTATACATAAAAGAATACCCATGGATAATTTCTTAAGTATGGACAACATTCCCAGTGATGTAGAGATTAAAGATGCTATGTTTAGCATCCATAGTAACAAAGCCCCGGGCCCGGATGGTTATAATGCTCATTTTTTCAAGGAGACGTGGGCGTTAACTGGCCCTCTAGTTACTAATGCCATTAAAGAATTTTTCATAACTGGAGAGATGTTAAGAGAATCCAATGCCACTATTATTGCCCTTATCCCAAAAATTCCCAACCCTTCCAAGATGGGTGACTTTAGACCTATTTCCTATTGTAACACTGTCTATAAGTGCATCTCTAAAATTATTGCTAAAAGAATCCAATTACTTTTACCTACGATTGTTGATAATGCTCAATCTGCTTTTATTAAAGGTCGGAAAATAAGTGATAATGTTCTTTTAGCCCAAGACTTAATGAGGGACTACCATAAACCTTCGGGTCGACCTAGAGTTGTAGCACCCAGAATTTTCCCCAGAAATTTCACGCAAGAATTCAGAAATGATGATGTCACCATAGTACGGTTACAGAAAATCCATTAGGGTAAACCTAATAAGGAGTCCCTATTAGGATCCTTAGTAATCGTCTTGACGACGACTACGTTGATTCGAATCTAGTGCCTATTAGAATAGACGTACTTGAATATAGGCGTGTGTATAGCCCCACTCATTCATATCCTATATCTGCGTGCACTTTCGCAGTGTTGCACTTATACCATGATTCAGCAGCACATTCGAGTACACCAACTCAAGAGTGGGACCCACACTACCACTTGGCAGTTAAGTGGACCCCACCCTGATAATCTACCCTTGGATACACACAACATACACATGCATGTACTTTGGGACTCAAGAACACATTCATATGCATAACCTGAGAATGGGACCCACACCATTTCTTGATGGTCATGTGGACCCCACTTGTGTCTACCCTTAGAAACATACAACACACATACTTAGGTATACATTGGTGCACCCACTACACACAACCAAATCTCCCTCACCTTTCCTCTATATAAGCACACCCCCCACCCTCTTCCTCTCATTTTATCAGCCTCACCACCCCCCCACAATCTGTTCTATACAGATTTTAGAGAGAGAGATACCGAGAGTGAGTGAGAGAGAAAGCTAAACCAAACCTCACACACTCTCGGCTTGTGCACACCCCCACACCCCCCACATTGTGAGCACCACACCCCTCTCTATCCATTTCCTCTCTATAGACACACACACAGACCCGAAGAGAGAGAGAGAGAGAGAGAGAGAGAGAGAGAGAGAGAAGGCAGAAAGAGGAAGAAGACTCACCAGAGAAGAGGCCGAAGAGAGAGTCTGAGGCTTCCCTGAGGTAATCACACCCCCATTTGCATATCTGACCATCTGCATGTCCATTAGGAGACCCTAGGACCCTTGCATGCAAACCAAACAGAGCCAAAGGCTCTGTATGAGCTCCGGCCACCATTAAAGCTCAACTTAGGAGCTTGATTTGTCAAGTGTGACCATAAGCCCTAACACCTACACTAATCTGACCGAATTGGACCCAGATGAACCCCACATGAACAGAAAGTGGAATGGAGATCTTTGGATCGGCCATGCAGGCCGTTATTCTCCATAATGACCGAAAGAATAATCGACTGGTAGGTGCACTAAATGAATGAACCAGACGATAGGTTTATAGTATGTGATAGAGGGAGAGATTCCGGTCATTTCCCCGTTGGATTCATCGATTTTGGTGAAGAAATGAGAGAGATATGAGGAGAGAGAGAGTCTCCGGCGAGGCCCGACTTTCCGGCGACGAGCAGCTCGCCGGAGAAGAAGAAGAGACCCGAGTGGGTTTCGGGTTATAACACCCGGACTCGGGTCAGGTTTGGGTAGGGTTAGAATGAGAGTGTAAAAGGTTTAGGGTAGCGGGCCGGGTTGGGTTTAAATAACCCGTGGGCCTTTTAAGTGGGACGGCGTCGTTTTGACACCGGGTCTAGTTTGGGGCAGGTTCGGGTATTAGGTGTGGGACGTGTTGTGTCTGTGTATGGGTCAGGGTTTGGTTCGGGTTTGGTTTAAGGTTTGGGTTATGGGTAGGTTTAGATTGTGTGTGTAAATGGGTTACGGTTCCGGGTTTGGTTTGACCCGATTAGGTTTCTGGTTGGGTTTAGTTGTGAGTTAAAATGGGTAGTCCATTTAGGATATGGTCGGGTCGGGTCGGTTCTGACCCATCGGGTCACGTTTTGGGTTTCTTTGAGTGAGTAAACGGGTTACCCATTTAGGTCGGGTCGGTTCGGGTTTGGCTCGTCGGGTCTGAGATTAATAATAATAATAATAATAATAATAATAATAATAATAATATTATTATTATTATTATTATTAGATTTAATTAGTTTAAAATGATTTAAATGATTTTAATAATTATAAATAAATTTATAATTAATACCATTAAGGTTTAATATTATAGAATATTATTTTAATATTCTATATATCATTATTATATTATATATATTATATATTTATTATTTACATGGATAATATAAATAATAAATATTAGTTTTAAATAGTTTTAAATAGTTAATAAATACCTATATGTATTTATAAATTTTAGAAAATTAGGGTAATGACCCAGGGACTATTTTATTTCATAATATAAGTTATAAAGCTATAATATTATAGTCCAGTATTTTTAATAATTAATAAGAAGCTATTTTATGAGTATATTAATTATTAAAAATACCAAACGAGCTCCGAAAATTATGAAATAAATACTGGTGGTGTATTTTAATATCTAGTAAGCACTGATTTCTTTGTATAATTATAATTACATATTTAAATCCCGTTTCAGGTATTTTCTGGTATATATTATCTTCAAAAATTCATAATAAATAATCCAGGACTCCGAAAATTACGCGGTCAGTTCCCAGAATCTTAGAATAATGTCTAGAACACTCCCGTAAAGTTTGGTGACTTTTCGACTCGGTCAAAAATACAGCCTGTCTTTTAGGGCCCACATTAGTGTAGTAAGCCCTGCATATTACCTCGAAAAACGCGACGGACTCTGATTTGAGTCTAGTCAATGGCGTTGGACTTAGAATGACACGTAGATCACTACCTTGAGGTTTATGACTTCATTTGGTAAAATTACCATTTTGCCCCTATAGTTGTACTCATACATTGCTACTGTTTATTCCGTTTATTGTTGTAGAACTTGAAGGTTATCCGCTTTTCGAGGATCGGTGACTCAAGGTGAGTTTCCTAACCTCACTCTAATCCTAATAAAATTAATATAAGATATTTAAAAGCTACCTGTATGATATTTTGTATAAGTGATATGTTGATTTATGATGTCACGTGTATTTCCAATAATTGTAAGACTATGCAAAGCATGTTATGGTAGTGCTATCGCATACGTGAGCATGTCAAGGGTTTTATCTATATGTTTATCGGTATCAAATCCATGTTATGTGATCCATGCTCTATATGTTACGTTTCTGCTACTAATTGCTAAATGCACGTTTTACGATGTTGTTGACGGGAATAAATACGCATGCCATGTTAATAATAAAGAGAAATGAAAGTAGATTTGCATGTGAGTATTGATAATGGACACACGTGCATTTCATGACATGTGTCAACATGCGTCATGTGAGAAAAATAAGTGTTTAATGAGAATGTGAATGAGACGAGATATGTGAATGTGAAAGAGATGTGATTTCTAGATCCGATGGATCAACGGCTGACGAGCCGGTGGACATGAACGGTTAGGGTTCTTAGCGCGCCTCTCGCCGTTGAAGACGTCCGGTGATGCGCATACGTGGTTGAAGACGTCCCATGTATCGTTGAAGACGTTCGGCTAGTGTTCTAATATACTTCTCAGCCGTGTAGACGACCGGTGAAAGTATACACATGGTTGAAGAGGTCCCATGTGCCAGTCTCATTGTTTACAGATAGTGTGCGCCGTGAAGACGTCCGGTGACCTATCAAGGGATGAGTATGAATTGGCTGTGATAGCATGTTATCATCCTTGATATACCGCGTGTTGTCAAGTGGATGAGAAAGAGAAAGTGAATGATGAGATTGTGATGAGTAAAAATGATTTGGTTTAAAAATGATTTGGTTTGGAAAGTTTTGGTTTTAAAATGAAATGATTTTGAAAAGTATCTGTTTTAAAAGGCAAGTGTCTATGAAAAGAGTTGGGGAGTGAGTTACATTGGTCATGCATTTGCACGCACGAGTTTATATAAGGAAAATGTATTCTATGATGTTATGATTATCGGTTTACCTGTTTTGTTGAAACCTCTGTTATGCCCGTGGTGAGAATGCGTCTTTTGATAAGAGAATAACCATATCTTAAAGTACTAAACCATGACGTGAGTTGAGAGATGTGTTGTATTTATTGATTATTGTGCAGTTGAGACTGTCACTCAGCCTTGTTCCAAGGCTGACGGCATGTTACGCCCTGGGCATTCGTATGCCCAGAGTGTTGCAGGTTTGGAGATAGATAGAAGAGTTCAGGATGCAGTACCGTGGAGCCAAGGA